>JAECWS010000102.1:1142500-1151637 GCA_018150905.1 Drosophila ambigua
ATTGAAAACTTTTAAGGATGGTTTAATGGATGTTTGGACTGCTGGGAAATTAAAACACACTGAATTGCCCTTTTGGAATCGATTTCCAGCAGCTTTGTATGCTATAATCAATTACGTTATCGTTTCAAATCACTTCCAATGACTTTTCAGTTAGGCAAACTGAATTCTTTACCCACAAGAAAGCCAATTGCCAAGCTCCATTTTGCTAATATCCTGAGGAGTCTGAGGAGGCTACTGTCTTAGCCCCTTCGTGCCGCATTGGGCGGAAATGTCTGTAAGTCAAGTGCAGCAGCAGACATAATTTGGGCGTTTTAAATCCTCGTGTAGAATTTATAATGCTCAATGGATTACAACTTGGACAGGGTTGGAGATTCCCAGAAAATATAAAGAGAGAGTGTGAGAGAGTTACTTTCTTTTTTCCGAACTTTCATGTGTGTGTGTGACATTTTCTTTAGCCAACTAATGAATGTCTCAAAGAGTTTTCTCCTTGCAGTTTTAGTTTTGCGGCCAAACCCCACACACAGCTACTCGTAAAAGGCAAATGGAACATGGGAGCCTTTTGGCTCAAGCCACAAATATTTGCACGGTCTCTGGTGTGGGTAGGCACACCCTCACAGATATACAGCAGAAGGGAATACACAAAAAAAAAAAACTGCCACTCAGCAGTTGCAGTTAAAGGATGTTCTATTAAAAAAATAAATCTCTAATATCTCACAGCTTTTTAAACATGCCAATCGAGTTGCTTGATAGATATTATATCTATACTAAATAATACTTTCAAGTATTGCCATCTGTTGTCTTCTCTTTGTAGGAGATTTCAGATAGCTCACATCTGTTGAGCAGCCATTAATGGGGCCAAAGCCTTCGTACTTTGTTTTTCAGTGTACTTCTATTCCCGAGCAGCTTTGAAGGCGTCTCATTTTCTCCACTGCTGCTGCTGCCGTTTCTGCTGCTGCTTCTGCTGCTGGCACTGAATCAGTTAAGAAAAGTTTTCTAATTAATTCGCCGGAGATATGTACAGAGACACTCACACTCAGGCTCTCTCTCTCTTGCTCTCTAGGGGATGCAGCGACGTTGATGGTTACAAATGCGATGGGCAAAAATATAATTTAACTGACAGTTTGTTTGATAAGTGACAATTTGAAATGGGCTTGTAAATGGGCACATCTCCGAGGTCTGTGTGTGCGTGTGTGTGTGCTTGTCGTGGGGCGTGGCCCTGCCTAAACTTAACTTCATTTCGAAATTGCTAATTTGTGGCAGTTAAATGCATAAAAAAGTCATAAAATGCATTTGCTCTCACTGTCTAAAAGTATGCTAGTCGTATACATTTTTTGCTTGTCTGCTGCCTTCTGCCTGCTTCCTCCCTCATTGTTCGATTATGATTATGGGAATTCTCAGACCAAAAGAAAAGAAAACTCATCAGAATTTTCCATTAAAACAAATGACAACACGTTCAATGGCAAAATCATTATAATGGAAGCAGGACTCCTCATTTTGTGTGGGTGTGCGCCTCAGTTTGTGAGGGGATGGCAAAATCAAAGCAAAATATTGGATCCATTAACTTGGCCACTAAAGTGTGACTCTCGTCTCGTCTCGGCTACCATCTCCAACTCTGGTTGTGTGCGTGTCTCTTTCTCCCCAGCTATAAGAAGTTGAATGAGAAAAGTGTAGAGTGCACCCGAGGGTCCTAGGGGATAAATGCAATGGAATGTGAAATTTAATTAGACACATTCGGCAGAATAGCGAGAGCTTGAGAAGATAAAAGGGAAAGGAGTGAGAACGATGAGAATCATAAGCAGATAATATATAGATGGAAGTTAAAATAGTTGAACCAACCAAGGGCTGGGCTCTATATCCGTCTATCCTGTGAAGGAAATCGCTTATACCATGCCCGTGCGAGTGCACAACTGTACATATGCTGCCATATAATCAGACTGCGTTCATCTCTTTGGATGGCTGCCATTGAATATATGTACATATAATAACTGGGATCCGGTTAGGAAGCTGTATATCTCATCTGTGGCAAGCCCCACCAAAATAAAATGATGTAAATTCCATGCTGTTCAAAAAGTTAACTTAAATTTCTCTCTTTCGCTTCAAGAATGCTTTACAAAGTGTGGTTTTATTAAATAGATTTCATTTAATTTCATTGCTTATGCAAACAAATGTTGGCCAATTGTGCCTGTAGCCTGTCCTATACCTTCGTTCTATGCCTTTGGCTCGCTCAACTCTTTTTAGAAACTCTTCTAATTGCCTGGATCATGGAGAGCGAGAGAGATATAGAGCCGCAAGCTCAGCGTACTGCCAATGAAAATCTAATTTAATTAATAAGATGCATTAAAATCAAATAAATATCAATTTAGAGTTGCCCGCAGCCATAGAAACCCTCTCCATCCATTCGCGAAACCTCTGCCGAAGTACATCAGAGTTTTATATCGGATCATAACCAAAGCGCCAAAGTTTTATAACCCTTTAACCCCCTTTTTGTGTACTGAACCGAGCCCATCAGTTTTATAGTGATGGCAGTAAAGTGTACTGAGAATTGTGTACGCCCGTAGTACGGACTCCGTGCGTTCGTATGTATATTTGGAAATTATATTTGCCTTTCCTCTTGTCCATTTGCAGCGCTTCAAGGACAACGACATCGAGGTGAAGCGCAAGGATGGCATTATCCTGCTGCGTGAACTGGCTGCCGAGGTGAAGAACTTTATGGACTTCAAGCGCAATGCTGTCATGGTAAGTGGATACCAAATACGATTCCCTTCGCCGCTCTCCTTCTGATGGGCCTACAATTGACAAGTGGCTCAATCGCTGAATACTTAGGGGGCAAACAGCAGGGTGCTCCCGAATTTAAGGAGAACACTTAAAAACACACAGCAAAACAATCACAAAGGGACGAGACAGGACAACGGGTCTCCCGCCTGCTCGTTGGGGACGGTGGTGGGAACGGTGACGGGACTCCGGCGTAAAGTGGAAAACAATAAATTGCCGTGGGGCAAGTCTCATTGCGGTGATGTTGAAGCTCGTGAATGGGGCCGCTTGGGGACTCCGAGCCAGCGGTGGAGAAAGGAGACGAAGAAGAGGTCGGCGCCAAATTGAAATTAAAGTGCGCCCAGCCACAAGCACAAGTTTTTGATGGCGCCCGCAGCTGCTGCGAGTGCGTGCGTTGTCCCGCGTCCAAGTGCTGCTTCTGGCAAAGTACTCGCCTCGTCTCGTCACACATCTCCTCATCTTCACTTCATCCTCTTCTCCGAATCTCCTTCTCTGCTCTGCTTCTCTTCTCTGCTCTGGCGATGTTGTGGTCCTGGTCGCCGACTCGGCTGCCTGCTGTTCACTCTCTTTGCGGCTGACCAGTGTTCCCTGTCCCCTGTTCGCTGTCCAACAGTATCAATAGACCTCGTTTACCGTGGGAATAATTTGCAGCAGGCGACGGAGGGAGTTCCGTGCACAGTGGCTTGATTGTGCGGAACCACCCAGGGGAAGCTTTGCTTTGTTGTAAGTAAGTTTGTAAGTTCGTAGCAGGATCGGAAAAGGAATTTACAGTAAGAAAAATCAACATACAATATGTAAGCTTACGGTTATTCTTTTGCTCTGCTTCGACTTCATCTTCTGGAGACTTCCACAGTATTTTTCTAAGAAAGCAACTTAACGTCTGACCTTCTAATCAGCTTCTCACGTTCCCACTTATCAGCTACAGAATTTTAGTGCCGCGCTTCAGTTTTTACATTTTATATTCATAAATCGGTGACTTTATATTTAACAGGGAATAATTGATTTTTTTATAGAGCTCTTTATTTGGGGATCATAGCTGGTTCTTCGGATTTTTTCTCACAATTGAAGTACGAGCCGAAAAGAATGGACCAGATTTTGTGCGACCACCCACCACCTTGTGAAGGGGGAACCCCAATATTTATTGGGCTCGAAATCTGGAAAGATCCTGGACTAGAAACTGACTTTTCCGAAACTTTCAGATCAATCCATTCGCGGAAGAGGGCGACATTTGTGTAAATAGCCGGAGTGTTCTGATTTCCACAGCCAATGCCCCAATTGACAATGCCAGCCTGTTCATAGCGTCGTTTATCGTTGGCCAGAGGACAGACCAATGGGGCTCCGCCATCGCCCTTGCACGCGTCCCTGCCCTGTTCGCCTCCTGCACAAATTAAGCTGGAGTCGAGCTCAAAGTAGGCGCCCAGGATGGTTTGTCTCAGTTGTTGTTGGCACAGTTCGCGACCCACGACGGGAAAACGTCTTCTTGCCCCAGCCGCTGACAAAGCATCTGATCTGGTCGAAACTCCTGTTCGCTCTTGGCAGGCAAGCTGGGCTGATGTGCGGCTGTGTCTTTATTGGTGTACTGAGGAAAAGCAGTGCCAAATTGTTCGCTCCCGACCACATCTGGAAGTCCGGATGTTTTTCGATGAGCCTTACGTCGACATCCACATGGCGATTAAATTCAGTCTCAGTTAAAAAGTCCCATTCACCAGCCCTGACGAAAAACTCTCCTTCTTGGAGATTGGACACGACATGGGCAGCGGTTAGGACTACATCTGATCCAATCAATGTTCCAGCATTCAAATATGATTTATTGGACTTGAGAAGCAGAGCCACCATCCAGGGGAACTCACCCAGCTGGGCCACATCCGCTGAGTCGGTCATGGTGGTATGCAGACCCATTTCGTTTCTGTGTCCACATTCCGTTGGAGTAGCAACGTCTATGGGGACAATGGGGGTATCAACCTGAAAGAGCAACCAAATGACACACACATAATGCACACCTTCCCTACGTAGCTGATCGCTGTAGGTCCCACAGAACGTCCCAGTTTCAGATCGATCAATGGACGACTTAGTGGACCTACCTTATCTGTGATGGCGCAGCAGACTTCGGTGGTATCGCATCCCTCATTGCCGTCTAGCAACGAACGGAATGAGAACAGTGCCCGTCCATCCCTGATGACAGCTCCGTTGTTGCACAAAATTCGCGGCACACATACTTTGTTTTTGGAGTTGCCACAGTTTTTCCCAAGAACTCCGGCTGAGGCCATGAGCAGGTAAAGCACGACTGGAATTAGAACCTCGATTTGTGACATTATTGCGAAGATTTCCGTAATGTACTGATCGACTTGAGGCTTTGCTCTCGGCATTTATTGAAATATCAGAACTCTTAGAATGTTGATAAGAATTTGGTGATTACGTAGTGTCCCGATGTGATTGCAGCGAAAAGATTTTAAGAAATTTATTTAATTAAAGGCAAACAACTTTTATGAAAAAAACGTCGGACAATATGTACATTTTTAAGTTCAAAAAACTCAACCGATTTGCTGTTACTTGGCGCAGTATTTTGATTGATTGTTCCGGCAAAGTGTCCCCTTAGCTCCAGTACCCTCCTCTACACATTGTGAGAGTGAAACGAGGCTATGTACTTTTTATATCCATTACTCCGAACGCGACTTTCTTCACTTAATCCCTGTTTTAGATTGATCAGCGTCGATACCTTTTAAGTGGCCGTATATTCGGTAATCTTCGAGAGTGGCCGTATATTTGGGAATTATTAATATACATTAGGGCTGCTGTATTGGCTGAAATGGGTCGAAATTTTATAAACGAATTGCTGTACTGGCTGATAAGGGTTATCCCACCACAACTTTGCCATCCTCACTGGTGGATCACCTAATTCACTTAAATAAACGGGAATTTTACAATGGTTTACAGTTCTTGTACTTAGTATAATAACATTTTTTCATAAATATTTAATTTTATTTCTGTTGCCTATCCAGTATTTTATGTTTTCGATGCCCCAAACACTTTGATACGTGTTACGGGATATCTAGCTGAAAACATTCCAAGTCTTTTAACAGAAACCTGTAATTTCGTAATGTTATAGAAACATAAGGACTTTTGTTTTAGGAAATAATCTTTTAGATGCTCCAATGTGCAATCAAAGTATTTGGCTATCGCATAGTCTCTTTTGTACTCCTTAGTTTTCTTTAAGCCTTTGTCATAATACTTTTTTTTAGGCGCTTGAGCTATTTTTATATTTTTCGCCATTTCCTCTCTTATTTCTGTTGAATCTTTGTTTTCTTGCACGTCATTTAATTCTTCTAGCTTGTCTTTTAATTCGTCTGCTACTTTTCCTCTCTGTTCGATGCCGACTAATAATTTACAAATGTTGAGCTACTGAGCTTATTCAGTGCAGTGGTATTTCGATTTTATTAAAGAGACGATGATTGTCAGTTTAAATATGGTTTATTGCTATTGGTCGTATGTACTGCGATACAGAATCGAAGGGAAAGTGCAAGGTTCGAGCTAGCCTGATTACGAGAGAACGACGAGTCGGTTGGATGGTTAGCTCGATTCAAGACGGTGTGCAATACCAAATGCTAAGTTCAGACTAACTTCAAGGGCAGGCGGTCCGACTTGCCCGTGCCCTAGTGCGAACGACAGATTGAGAGAGTGATAACGATAGCGAAGGAATGAAAGAAAGTTGCGAGATGAAGACGCGAGAGAGCGGCTGCATTAGTACATGAAGACCACGGGGCTTTGACATCCTTCTTTCAACAGAATAAAGGGCTCAGCAGACAACGCTTTTTGTTCCTGGGGCCGTTCTTCCTTCCATCGAGACATGTAGACTTGCTCCAAGTAATCAACGCCCTGTGTGATACCTAATCGGACAGTTTCATCGAAATAGGGGGAGGCGAAGAGTAATGCCGCATTCAAGTTGGGAACTGGAATCGACATTCCGAGATCAGCAGGACTCTCCGAATTTGAGACTGGGGGATTAGGAATTGCTGCCTTCCCCCAATCGGCCAATGTTGGGTTGGTCTTGGGCCCAGCATAGCTCGATGTCCAGCGCGATGTTCAGAATTACGACCGTGAGCAGAGTGCGGAGATGCTCATTCGGATGAACATCGGATGGATCGGAACGTTTGCAGGGAATACAGAATGCCTGAAAGGCCGTAAACGAGATCGCATGTTGAGCAGGAGGCAGATCCGACGCAAGTCCACCTATGTTGATGCAATCGATCTGAAACTATGAAGATCGTGTGTGCTTTAATAGTCTTTTTTCACGAAACGATGACCTCAGGCTGTTTTTGTTGCATATAAACGCACAAACTTTGCAAAAGCATCAACAACTACTAAGATGTGCTTCTTGCATCTTCCTGTAGTGATCGATGTGGGTTAGTTCAAATGGCTTATTTCCTTTTGGAATGTAGTATTAAAATCCCTCTTTTCCTGTTTTAGGGTAAAACACTATGCATTTCAAGCCAATTTTAATTTTCATCTGGCGGAAATTGTTTTGTATGCCCTGCTGCATCAATATCTCGCATTAATATAATTCCATTTAATTTAATTATGAAATTATTTACAACTTGAGGGAGAGAATCAGAATCGAGCAAACAACACGTACAGTCATCATTAATAGGGCCCAGCATAACAATTAAATGTTATAATCAACGCATGAGGGCAGATTTAATGCGGCGCCTGGCGCTGGTCCTGGTCTCTGACCCGCTCCCGGTCCTAGCCGTGTTGCCAAGTGCGTGGATATACATAAATAATTTTTTATGATTTCCGAAATGTATCGATTAAATTTGTTTTGTATGCGTATTTTTTTGTGGGATTCGTTTGGTTTGTTTGTTTTTGCAAACGGTTTCTTGCGGACAACACGCTCACACACACCATACGCAGATGCTGTCCCTTGGGTTTGCTGCTGCTGCTGCTGGTGTCCTTCCTCTCCTCCCATCTGTTGGCCGGAAGTTTTTGGCCCTGACGCAAAACGCATACGAAGCACCATTAATTAAAAATCAACCCACATGAACAGAAACACCAACAACAGCAATAACAACAGCAACAGACGTGGCAGCACCAGGCAACGACAAAATCAGCGACTGGCCAGACAAAAAAAAATAAGGCAAAAACAAACCAAACATCATACCCAAAAGAACCAAGCCGGAAAGTGAGCAACGACCATTCTGGCCTGGCTTTTGTTGTTTGGCCAAATAAAAGATTGACCGGGAAATGTTTGAAACATTTATGAAATGGCAAACACAGGCAGACACACACCTTTTGGCCACCTGGGCCTCACATACACGCAGACGGACAGCAGAGCACGTCTCCGGTGGGTCATCCAATCGCTGGGCCAGAAACTTGAACCTCAGGGTGAGGGACACAAACAAGAGATAAAAGCAAATCACAATACCACGATGACCCACCCACACAGGTCCACTTTCCATTTTAGCTGCGTCGGCTTCAGTTCTCACGCATACTCAATTTTAGAGGTCAGATAGACAGGTACAGCAACCAAAATCGAACTGAAGTAGTGTAGCCTTACCGGTGATAGTATTCGTACGTACACCAGCATTCCCGACATAATCAGATGAAAAGTTACCACTTGGGAAATAATTTTTGAAACGCCTTTCACGAACACAGATTCTTTGATCGCCACAGAATATGAAATCAGCTCAAACAAAAAGCTCTAGTGCCCAGGGTTTCGTAGTATGTATAGGAATGGAAACTAAAATATAGAGACCTTCAGTATGGTAGTTCTATAGAATGACCTTTCGAGAGTGAGCAAAATCAGTGGGAGAAGATTGAGATAAATTCCTCTGTTGCTGTATTTTTGTTTCACATTAATAACTTTATTTAAACACAACACACAAAATTATTATTGAGAGAAAACTTAGCAGGAATAAAACATTGCTATATCTATGTAAGAACCTCTCTTACAGCCTTTGCACCATTCTATAATATTATCGGCTATGGAAATCGATGTAAATATTGGGATCAAATTACCTGTCCATCCTTGTTTCCACGAACAACATAATCAATCATCGTAATCGTTTGCAATTATTTTTGTTCTTAGAAAATTCATTTAACAATAAATGGTTGATAACCTCTGATCTGAGTAATATGAAATTTGTATATGTAAAGGAAATTTATATAGAATGTTATAAAATTTTTTATTTTACATTTTTTTGCTTCATCTGTTATCTACATCTACATCAACAGTGTATATTCTACATCTAACATGTAGCTTCTACATGTACCATTTAGATTCTGTTTTGGACGGACGGACGGACAGACGGACGGACAAACGGAAATAGCTACATCGACTATTGGCTATTGATGCTGATCCAGAATATATA